>CM070830.1:34475190-34500190 GCA_036326025.1 Chrosomus eos | reverse complement strand
CCTTCCACCGGACGATGACCAGGGTTCCCTGTTGTCCAGACTGGGCACCGACAGCCCTAAACCCCGAGTGAAGTTCGGCGGGATGTTCTGTAACATCGAAGGAGCTTATGAGAATAAAACCCTGAATTTTGAGTCGTACAGCCCCAGTTCTGCCCGGAGAAACCCCCGGGGACGAGTGGACGATCAGAGGGATAATTTCAGCGACACGTCGAGCATGAGTGACTTCAGCAGCGTGAGTCAAACCCCACCGAACCGAACACAGTCCAGCCCGTCCTGCAGCTCACAGGGCCAGACCCTGGTGTACCCCACCGGACCCAGTCGTGTGCAGAACGGGAGGCGAGAGGTAATTACATATTCTTCGACTATTCCTATCATGGAACTCTCACTGCAGTTTAAAATAGTGTGTATTAAATTGGTAGCTATTTAATTTATGTAGCCACTTTACATAATGTTTGTCTCAAAGCTTTGTAAAATACAAGAGAATTGTCATATTTAGAACACAATGCTCTAATAATGTTGTTTTTGGCAATATATCAGGCTCACTCAGAGATGCTAAAGTTGTGATCAGCGGGGGGGAAACAGACCCGTAAATATCTATAGACTATATATTTTTGCCACTGGCATTTGTGAAATGGCCCAATTAACCTGATTGAGAGAGAGTGTGAGTCATGTTGTTGTCAAATTACAAAAGAAAAAAGAAATGTACCTACTAATTTTATTTATTTATTATCTGTCAGTAATAATGGTGTAGGCTATCCTACAGTTATTTTATCATTCGGCTTGCAATCAAAACTGCATGGATGATTTTGAACTCTTATTTTATTTGAAATAGTTTTTCTAATGCATTGGACATGGAGACAGACACATAAATGGGCAATTTTTAATGTTTTCTTCTTTGTGATGTAGTAATTTGTGCGTCAATAAGTTAAATTTACCCTGTTACTTTGCAAAAGTCAAAGTAGCCTAAACGATTTTCTGAGATTGTGACCCAAGAATAAAATGTTCTTTCACACTTTTAAAACTTGAAGAAAAAAAACATGCATTTCTGTCTTTGTTCTATCTAAAGAGTAAAATACATACATGTACTTTCTTACTATACTTTCTTTTAAATTATTTAATTTGTGGAAGTCCAAAATATTTTTTTAAGAATTGTGTGAATAATACAGACTGGTTCCGCCTCGCCCTGACTCTGAGTGTGTGAATACTAAAGCAGCAGATGGTGAGCAGACACAGACAGAGGGTGGGGGATCTGTAGTGCTTTTGTCTACTGTGACTATTGAACCCCGGTAATCTTAAACTAAACTACACCCCGAATACTGACACGCGCCCCGTCGCTGCGCCTTTATCTGACGTGAGCAAAGATTCGCTCATCATCATCATCGCTCGCGTCCTCTGGAATCAAAGCTGCTCCCAGACCGGTGCCATGTCTTTCCCAGGCAAGAAGAACAACCCTCGCGTCACGGTAAGAAATCTTAGCGATTAAAACCCGAGGCCACCGGTTAATGTTTGCTGGCTGGATACGGAGACATAGTGATGATGATGATGATGAGGGTTTATTGTGCAGTCATGGGTGAGCCGCCGCCGGCAACAACCTGCTGTCCTCGAAACACTGCTCAGAAAGCCGGTAAACATTTAAGAGCTGCACTAATGCATTTCGTGATGTGAGAAATGCAATCGCTGTGCGTGGGTCTGTGGTTCAGTGTTAAATGTGCTACGGTGGAGGCTAATGCCGGTTTCTCGTGTCCATTGTGTCTTTCATTCATTCATTCATTCACTCATTCATGTCGGCTCGTATCGGTGCCGGATGTTCCGACTACTTCGTGAATAGAAAATACGCGTTTTGTCTGTATATGTTCAGCAATACAACTGCGGCTCCATTTCCGCACAGTGCACACAATGGCAGAATTGCACGCACGCGCGTCGCGAGCGTTCAGATCTCTTCTCTGGCCTACACGTGTGATGGGGGCCCTGCCCATGAGCCCTGGCCCCTGGCAAGCATTATCGAAAGCATTTTTGGTGAATGTGAATGTAAACCTATTTTACAGTTATAACCACTATATATGCCTATACTATATTATATGTCAATGTACCAACTAATTTGACATAGCCTATTAAAATATGCCGGTTGCAGTAAAACATGCTTAAAATAATAATATAGTAAAAATAATAAAAATATACAACACAATGAAAAGCCATAATTACTTTTTTGGCCTCTCCAGCAATTGTGGTCAATAATTATAGAAAGACAGAGCACTTAGCGCACACAAAACACCATAATGCACATGACATTAAAAGTATCATAACAGTTCAGAGTAATTTATTGCTGAAAAAAAATATTTTTTATCTAAACAAATGTGATCATCACACAGGTAACATCCTCTGCTCCCCATGAATAATTTCATTCATATAAATATTAATATATAAATACATATTTAACAATTGCTTTGTTAAACATAAATAGTCATCATCAGTAAACAATGTTTATTTTATTCTTTATTTACATTAAAATTAAAGTAAAATTACATGTATTGTCATTAAATGTAATGTTAAAATAAAGTAAATAAACAGGTTTTCATTGTTTCATTGTACATTATTTCTCTTTTAAAATAACATTCTTCGCAGTGTGGAGCAGTCAGTATGGTGTACTTTTTTTTTAGGATTGAAAATTACAATGTTCCCTATCCTAGTTATTTTGTATTAAAAAAACAATTGTACATTAAAGAAAATAAAGGTTGCTTTTATTGTTGTTTATTATGTTCTTGACCATGTCTGGTTCCGGTAACAAAAGTGATTTTCTAGTGTATTCTTTACCTAAATATAATGACTTTAGACGATGAAAGGGTTAATAAGCGAGGATTCATCCATGTGCACTGCAGGAGCGAGAAACCCGGGGAAGAGCGCTGTTAACTCGGCCAAATTGGATCCAATTCCCTTCCACACAATTTGGCATTGCAGCCGGACCGCTAGAGTCCCCTGTCTGACCCACATTCAAACACAGTGAAACACATATACTCAGCATGATTTTGGAAACATCTGATGTTGCAAAAAATAAAATAATTGCATATTACTTCATCCAATAATTAATTACTAAAGCCCCTGTATATTCAATACTGTAACATGAAGGGTCATCCTGGTGCACACTACGTCCTAGACCCTCGCTCTGCCTGTCTCGTCTCCTCAAGCAACATCGTGTCCCAGAATCGGAAATACTCGGCAGGGATTTTGGCTGTGCCAGTGATGGGCCGCCCGTGGAAGTGTCACATTGCATTAAAGTGAAGCTCTGTGGGTTGCACGCCACCCTGGCACAGTGAGTGTGGTGAACCCTTTAGCAAGAGTCTAGAAAAGTTTATTTTATTTCTTTATTTAGCCACGTCTGTTGAGATTTTCGCTGTGTGAGAGGTTTGCTGCTTTGAGTTGAGGTTGGCATTGTCTAACAGCACCGTGAATGATGTTTCATGCCCGGGTGCCCTAACAAGCCCAGTTGCCTGGCATAGTTCCATGCCAAGGCTGAGTGAACAGGCAGGCTTCATCTGAATGCGGTGGTCTCCTGTAATAGGCTTATGATTTGGACTCTTAAATTAAAAAGACAGTTAAAAGTGTCAGTACCATTCCTCGCCATGCATTCATGCAAAACCACAGCAGTCATGCATGACTAATAGAGTAAACAGAAAGTGTTGTTACAGATGAATGGAGTTCCCTTTTATCTTTCTTTTGTTTTCTCTATCTCTGTCTGGGGTTTTAAATGTCTGGTTTTTCAATGATATAATCTCTCTGATTAGCTCCTTAAAGAACGCTGCATATTCTTAATAGGAGGATTTGCATGCATTATACTCCTCTTTGTGCTCTTGTGCTTTGAAATCACTGTAAATCTATAACCAAGAGTCTCTGGAACTGGGTCAGCACAGTTTCAGTGAAATCCAAGTCATCAGAGTTAAATATAATGATGTTTTTTTGTATCTTGACATTGAACATCTATCTCCACATCTTGGTGTGAGTGATGTCAAACCTGTGTTAAAAAGTTAAAATATGTCCATATGCGAATGGTATAGTCTTAAAGGGATAGTTCACCCAAAAATGACAATTCTGTCAGTAATTACTCACCCTCATGTCGTTCCAAACCCGTATGACTTTCGTTCATCTTCGGAACACAAATTAAGGTATTTTTGATTAAATCTGAGAGCTGGATCACTCCTCCATAGGCTTCTAAAGGATTGAAACTTGACAGCCCCGAAAAGTTATTAAAGAAATCGTTAAAGAGTCCAAGTGCCTATAGTGGCTCAATCTTAAAATTATAAAACGACGAGAATACTTTTTGCGTGCAAACAAAAACAAAAAAATAACGACTTTATTCAACCATCTCTTCTCTTCCATGTCATTCTCCTAAGCTTTTGACGTAGTGTAACAGCGCAGTGCTTCTGTGTTATACGTCACACGTAGGCTCACTATTGGCCGACGCTGGTCATGTGTGTGATGCGTGTGACGTTCAACCAGAAGTGTTGCGCAATAACACTACGTGAAATCTCCAGGCCCAAAGAGAATACTTGAATAAAGTTGCTCAAAAAGTATTCTCGTAGCTCGATAAACTTAAGATCTAGCCACTGTAGTCACTCGGACTATTTTAACGATTTCTTTAATAACTTTTCGGGGCTGTCAAGTTTCAATCCCTTAGAAGCCTATGGAGGAGTGATCCAGGTCTCAGATTTAATCACAAATACCTTAATTTGTGTTCCGAAGATGAACGAATGTCTTACGGGGTTGGTACAGCATGAGGGTGAGTAATTACTGACAGAATATACATTTTTGGGTGAACTATCCCTTTAATTCTTCTATTCTCCATGGAAGGGTGAGTAAATATCTGAATGTTTATTTGTAGTCGAACGATCACTTTAAAGTTACATCTTCTTTTTTCCACAGGGTGACAAACTCATCATTAAAGGTGGAAAAATCGTAAATGATGATCAGTCATTTTATGCCGACATTTACATTGAAGATGGAACCATTAAGTAAGATTTCATTATTTTTAAAATCTACATATATATTGCATCAATATTTGATTGCAATATTATATATTTTGCAGATCCTTTATCCGAAGCGACTTACATATGAGTAACATCTCAAGAAATGTTTATTTTGTATTATTCTGACTGGAAGGCAGATTGGCGAGAACCTCATCGTGCCTACTGGTGTGAAGACAGTGGATGCCTATGGGCACATCGTGATCCCCGGAGGCATCGATGTGAACACATGTCTACAGGCCCCTCACCTGGGCATGACCCCGGCCGACGACTTCTATCATGGCACCAGTGCTGCTCTGGCAGGAGGAACCACCATGATCAGTACGTCAGCACATCGACATCTCATATGAAGAGAGCAGGAGACTTACAGTAGTTAACAGATCATTAAACTCACAGTGGAAATCTAGTGGAAACAGTAAGTCATTACTGTGGGCCGAAAGAAAAAAAAGAAAAGTGTGTGCGCAGTATTAGGGCATAAGAGCTTGTCGAGACTCATGAAATCAGTAGAATTGGGGTCACGGCGCTGTCACTGTCTGTTCTCTTCTCTTCTGCTCAACTTTCCTCAGATATGCCACTGTACTGAAGTCATTTAGGACAGAGACATGCCTCATTTACAGCGTCTGCATTGTTCAGCTGAACCGTGTTTAAAGGGATAATTCACCCAAAAGTTACAATTCTGTCTTTACTCATCTCATGTCGTTCCAATTCTCTTCTTTGGAACCTAAATGAAGATATTTTAATGAAAGAAATAGAGAGATTTCTCTCCCTCCATTGAAAGTCTATTCGCCCAAACCTCTGATGCTTCAAAACGTCCATGAATATCGTAAAATCAATGAATACAAATAATCCATGTAGTTACTCAATTATAAGCAGCTCATAACATTGGCAAGCATAATTAAATATGAATTAGAAGAAAAAAAAAGTTTTCGAAAATAAAAGCATCTCAATTTTTTTATAACGTTTAAATTATATTAATCCTTAAAGTTCTGCATAATTAAGGGCGTGGCCACTTGAGTGACAGGTGGATTATTGCTGCTGTCACAACTAGCCGTTTGTCTGCTGTCTGTTAGTCATCACGTCACCTCAGCTAATCCCGCCGTTTTGCCCATTTTCGTTTATCTGGGAGTGACACGCTACCAAGATGGCGACGGCCGGCTCTGCCCACTTTGGGCTTCAAAACTGCTCTTCAGAAACCTACGGGTGATGTCACAAAAACTACGTCCATATTTTTTTTACAGTCAATCACTCTAACCCTCTATCTGAAAATATCTGTTTTTACGGATTGGCTTCTTTAAGGCTTGTCAGTAAACGGGTTATGATTGGCTTACAATATTGCATTAGAAACGGTCAACGCCCCCTTGTCTTGACGTGACACGTGCATCCGGTGTACTGACGGCAAATGTCAATCGTAAAGGCCATTGCACACTGAGTCTGAAATTTTCGTATGCGTTTTTTTCATATTCGTGATTTGGTGGCTCTGAATTGTCAAAACACCATTCAAACTGCTTGCTACGGATGCTAAAAACGCAGAAAATTGAACCCGATCCGTTTTTTTTTTTTATGACGGACAAAAGTTTTGGCGGCAGTGTGCAAGCGTGATTGACATAACGTGAGGTCGTATTTATTTTTTAACGTGCAAAAATTTCAGACGCAAATTTCGGATTCAGTGTGCAATGGCCTATGGTGTGAAAATGTATAACTGTTCATCGATGTCGTGCTCTGGAGGCGGTCATATGCAAATGTATTTGCCCATGTGATGTCACAAATTCCACAATATCCAAACAAGCTGTTTTTGTTGCTTGATTAAATGAATGCTTTGCTTATAATGAGGAAGTTTTAAGCTGTGAAACTTGCAGGATGCTTTAATGGTTCAGGGTTTTTCCTGGCTCAAAATGAGGCGGAGGTGGTAAAATTGTAACACTAGGGGGGTCCGGGGGCATGCCCCCCCGGGAGAAAATTTTGTACATTTTAAAGATAAATTCATTAATCTGGTGCACTTTGAGTCACTCGAATCTGTTGTTAAAAATAAATAATAATCCACCCGCCAACCACCCATATTCTTTGATTTAGATATCTGCATCTGATCATCACATTACAATTATTCAATTAAGCATGATAATATGGTAACATATCACATTAACATTTATTTAAATTAAAAGTTCTTCTTTTGGCAAAATTACATTTTCTTTATAGCCTAAACAGAGGCTTTACTCCCTTTAAACTTATTGTCAATGTTTCATTTTTGAAAACACTCTTATCGGAATAATTTTTTGTACCTTTATAAAGGGCATTTTCCCCCTAATTTTATTTAATGTATGCTCTAAATTTCATTTAAAATTCTTACATTTTATCAATACATTAAATTAAAATAATAAGACACTAGGCTGTTACCAATCAAATTAAATAATTTACATTGACAAATTATAACTGTATTAAATGAGATTATTTTGAATATTTTTTGAATATACAAGGAATGTTGAAAAGAATGATACTTTGAAACTAAACCGCCAGTAGGAGGGGGCAGGCGGCCGTCTTAATGAGCGAGTCATTGAGTCATTAATGTAAACTATTCGTTCAAATGGCTGATTGATTCAGAATGAGGCGGTTTAATAATGGGCAATTGAATCTTTGTCTCAAGCGATTAGTTCAAAACGCTGAATGATTCAGTAATGAATCATGGATGAGTGTTGCTGTGTGACGCGATATGGTTCTGTTGTTTGGAACTATTTTCGCTGCTAAAACAGAACAAAAACAGTCTAAAAATGTAAGTAACTTAATTTTAACTATTTGTTTATTGAACTGTTCTGAAATTAATATCTCGGTTTCACTCGTGATGGCATTCAGGAAAACAGTACTCTGGTCGTGTGTAGCCTATATATTGTTTCTTAACTATAATTAATGTTATAAATAACTGCGTGAGACTCAACAGCGCAACTTTGTTACCGTGCGTACATTAGGTAACATGATGGGAGTTCCGTGTCTTTATTACACTCATTTAGCTGTCATCCACCCTCGATTGATTGAATGGAAGGTTTTTATTACTCGGCCCGCGGATTATGATCCGTGCAGCACTATCGGCAAACTACACGGTTAGAGAATGGACACAAGCGGGAATCGCGACAGAACTGTCACGGTGGATAAAGTGTATATGAGCACGTGTCGTGACTGTCTGTCCGAGTTTTGTCGAGAGGCGGAGGCGGCACGAAATTTGACGGAGGCGGCCGCCTCATAATTGTCTATGCAGGAAAAACCCTGTGGTTCAAAGACCTCTTTGATTCATCCTCTTTGAAAGGCAAATTTGATTTCTTATGTCATGACCCCTATAAAGTCAGTATACAGTGGAAGTTGTGATAGCCTTTTCTTCCCTATTGTGACGCTTTGAAACTGCTTCTAGAACAAGCTAAAATGTAGAGCGGGACTTGATTTTGTCCATTGGGAATTGATTGAATGGTTGGTTAGATGTCACTGCAAGAGGGTGGGGAAGTTATTTTGGTTAAAGATTGCAAGGACAAATTATTTATAATAAATATTAAAAATACAATATTCAATAATATATGTTGATTTCATGGTGACTTTAACACAGGAATCTATTTCTCAGCATATTAAGCATGTGTTTTTATCAGTCTGTTCTCCTCGTCTTGCTCACTTCCTTTAGTTGACCATGTTGTGCCTGAACCGGGATCTAGTTTACTGGCAGCATATGACCAGTGGAGGGATACGGCAGACAAGAGGTCGTGCTGCGATTACTCTCTGCACATCGACATCACTCGCTGGCATGATGGGCTGTTTGAGGAGCTGGAGTCTCTGGTCAAAGATAAAGGTGATGTGAGATTTCAGGTGTGACTTTGATATTTTTGCTTTCTGAATTATTTGGTTTATTTTTTTTTTTAACACATAAAAACACATTTTGCATTCAGCTCTATAAAGACATATTACATTATAATAACAAATTTCTGTTTTTCTTTTTAGGGGTCAACTCATTTCTCATCTTCATGGCTTATAAGGACAAGTACCAGAGCTCTGATACACAGGTTTGTTGGCCATGTGATTTTGAATTTAAAATTAGTACAACTTTAATTAGTCACATATACTGTACAATCTGAAATCGTAAAACAGTCAATAACACCGATTTAGTAGAAGCAGAAATCCTTTGAAGCATTATAAATGTATTTACTTTCACTTTTGATAAATACGATGCTGAAAAAATTATTAAATTCTTTTTGTTGTTTTTACTTACTGAAAAAAACTTTTGAACAGAAATGTATGTTTTGAAGATCATATTTCCTTGAGCAAACACTGTCTGTGTCTGTAGATCTATGAGATGTTTAGTGCCATGAGAGAACTGGGAGCCATTGCACAGGTTCATGCTGAAAACGGTGACATCATTGATGAGGTAACTATGATTGTTACCATTAAAGGGATAGTTCACCCAAAAATGAAAAGTATCATCATTTACTCGCCCACAATATGTTAAGGCCCCATTGACGTCCATAGTATTTTTTTCTTCGCCATACTATGGACGTCAAAGGGGTACATCAACTGTTTGATTACCCACATTCTTCAAAATATCTTCTTTTGTGTTCAGCAGATGAAATTAATTTATACTAGTTTGGAACAACTTGAGGATGAATAAATTATGACAGAATTTTCATTTTTGGGTGAACTATCCCTTTAATCTAAATGTTTTCAATTGCTAATGCATTTCAATAATATCTTATAAAATATACAAGTTTCTTTCCATCCAACTGTCTTTTTCTCCATACTTGGATCCATTGTTGGTTTTGTTTGTAATCTCAGGAACAGAAGAAGCTTTTGGATCTGGGAATCACTGGTCCAGAGGGACACGCACTGAGCCACCCAGAGGAGGTTAGTCTTAACATCAAATCATAATTGACCATTCTTGTTTTTTTTTTTTTAATATTGAAGTATTTATTATTATCACAACCACCCAATAATTTCCCAAAGGTCAAAATCAAGTCCCACCCTAAATTTGTTCTTGTTCAAGAAGCCGTTTCACTCGGATACTCTCGGATAAGCCATTTTTCTTATTAAAAGTCAGTGTACTATCAGAATGATTTTGAAACTATATTTCAAGTAAAAAAAAAAAAAAATGTATACAGAAACGGAAGTTGTGATAGTCTTTTCCTCCCTTTTGTGGGATATATATTTGATTGAAACAGCTTTTTAAACAAGAAAAAAATGAAGGTGGGGCTTGATTTGGTCCATGGGGAATTGATTGGATGGTTAGATCGTTGTGGTTTGTTACTGGTTAATCTCATGTGAGTGACAGGAGTGGCCCTCGTGCCAGTAAAACACGTCATCAGAGACGACAAGAGATGTCACTGCAAGAGAGTTATTTTGATTAAAATGTGAAGAAATAAGAAATGTGCACAGATAAATACTCCAATAATTCCATAAAAATATAATAAAGAATTGCAAGTTTTTATTTCAATGGTGACTTTAAATCTAAACCTGTTCTACCACTGGTTTACACTGTTTTGGTGTTCTTTCTCCAGGTGGAGACTGAGGCTGTGTATCGAGCGATCACCATTGCTAAACAGGCCAACTGCCCTCTCTACATCACCAAGGTGATGAGCAAACCTGCTGCTGATGTCATCGCCAAGGCCAGGAAAAAGGGTACGACTGTTGATAGAGCTGCTCTAAAACACTGTAACAGAAACACAAAGGAAACCATGAGAAGGGGCAGTAAATATTTGTGTCATGTGCTCTGATTAATGTTCAGGCATGGTCATCTATGGGGAACCAATAGCAGCCAGCCTTGGCACAGACGGATCGCACTACTGGAGCAAACACTGGGCTGAAGCTGCTGCGTTTGTCATGTCTCCTCCTCTCAGCCCAGACACCAGCACTCCAGACTACCTCAGCTCACTGCTGTCCTGGTGAGCAGCAAACATACATCCGTGTGTGTGTGTGTCCATCCGTACGTACGTAGTACGTCCGTCCATCCATCCATCCATCCATCCATCTCTGTGTGTCTGTCTGTCTATCCATCCATCCATCCATCTCTCTCTGTGTGTGTGTCCGTCCGTCCATCCATCTCTCTCTCTGTGTGTGTGTGTGTGTCCGTCCGTACGTACGTCCGTCCGTCCGTCCATCCGTCCGTCCCTCCATCCATCCATCTCTGTGTGTGTGTCTGTCTGTCTATCCATCCATCCATCCATCCATCTCTCTCTGTGTGTGTGTCCGTCCGTCCATCCATCTCTGTGTGTGTGTGCGTCCGTCCCTCCATCCATCTCTGTGTGTGTGTCCATGCATCCATCCATCTCTGTGTGTGTGTGTGTGTCCATCCATCCATCCATCCATCCATCCATCCATCCATCCATCCATCCATCTTTGTGTGTGTGTGAATGCATCCATCCATCCATCCATCCATCCATCCATCCATCCATCCATCCATCCATCCATCCATCCATCCATCCATCCATCTGTGTGTGTGTGTGTGTGTGTGTGTGAGTGCGCGTGTCCATCCATCCACCCATCTGTGTGTTGTGTGTGTGTGTGTTTGTGTGTGTGTGCGCGTGTCCGTCCATCCGTCATCCATTCATCCATCCATCCATCCATCCATCTCTGTGTGTCTGTCTGTCTGTCTATCCATCCATCCATCCATCTCTCTCTGTGTGTGTGTGTCCGTCCGTCCATCCATCTCTCTCTCTGTGTGTGTATGTGTCCGTCCGTCCGTCCGTCCGTCCGTCCGTCCGTCCGTCCGTCCGTCCGTCCGTCCGTCCGTCCGTCCGTCCATCCATCCATCCTGTGGTGTGTGCTGTCTGTCTATCCATCCATCCATCCATCCATCCATCCATCCATCCATCTCTCTCTGTGTGTGTGTCCGTCCGTCCATCCATCTCTGTGTGGTGTCCATGCATCCATCCATCTCTGTGTGTGTCCATCCATCCATCCATCCATCCATCCATCCATCTCTGTGTGTGTGTGAATGCATCCATCCATCCATCCATCCATCTATCCATCCATCCATGTGTGTGTGTGTGTGGTGTGTGTGTGTGTGTGTGTGTGTGTGTGTGTGTGTGTGTGTGAGTGCGCGTGTCCGTCCATCCGTCAATCCATTCATCCATCCATCCATCCATCTATCTCTTTGTGTGTGTGTCGCATCCATCCATCCATCCACCCATCTGTGTGTGTGTGTGTGTGTGTGTGTGTGTGTGAGTGCGCGTGTCCGTCCATCCGTCAATCCATCCATCCATCCATCCATCCATCCATCTATCTCTTTGTGTGTGTCCGTCCATCCATCCATCCATCCATCATCCACCCATCTGTGTGTGTGTGTGTGTGTGTGTGTGTGTGTGTGTGTGTGTGTGTGTGTGTGTGTGTGTGTGTGTGTGTGTGTGTGTGGTGTGCGCGTGTCCATCCATCCATCCATCTGTGTGTGTGTGTGTGTGTGTGTGTGTGTGTGTGTGTGTGTGTGTGTATGTGTGTGTGTGTCCGTCCGTCCATCCCTGTGTGTGTGTGTGTGTGTGTGTGTCCGTCCATCCGTCCGTCCATCCCTGTGTGTGTGTGTGTGTGTCCGTCCGTCCGTCCATCCATCCATCCCTGTGTGTGTGTGTGTGTGTGTGTGTGTGTGTGTGTGTGTGTGTGTGTGTGTGTGTGTGTGTGTGTGTGTGTGTGTGTGTGTGTGTGTGTGTGTGTGGTGTGTGTCCATCAATCCATCCAAGTACTTTGAAGTTTTGTTTTTTTGATAACTGAAATTCCTCTACTTTGCTGTTTTCAGTGGGGATCTCCAGGTAACGGGCAGTGCTCAGTGCACCTTCACTACGGCACAGAAAGCTGTTGGAAAAGACGACTTCACCCTCATCCCAGAGGGGACTAATGGCATCGAGGAGCGTATGAGCATTGTCTGGGATAAAGCTGTGGTAGGTCTTCCTTATGTTTTTGATAAATAAAAAAACAATACATTTAAAATGTTTTTTTTTAAACGATATACTCCAACACTACAACCTGAATGGCTCTTTACAAGTAATGTAAACTTTAAAGCACAGTGCTTGTAAAGATCCATTCTGTGATATTTAAATCCTGGTCATATGTCATGATGAATTCACAGGTCACACATGAACTTTAGTACACAACTAAAGACTTGTATAATTGTCTGTATGTGACAGCTCTCTTATTTGCAGTTTTTCATTGATGTTTTTGTCACATATAGGCCACAGGTAAAATGGACGAGAATGATTTTGTTGCAGTAACAAGCACAAACGCTGCAAAAATCTTCAACCTGTATCCTCGGAAAGGCCGGATCGCTGTTGGGTCTGACGCCGACATTGTAATCTGGAACACCAAGGAAACGAAAACCTTTTCTGCCAAATCTCACAACCTGGTATGAGAATTTCTCAGTGGTGAAAAAAAGATAACCAGTTATTCATATGTATCCAACACCATTATATACTTATTCAACTATTGATTTAGAGTGGGAATTGTTCTATAGTAGAATTCTTTCTGAACTGAACAGAATTCTGTTAAATCTATTGGAGGTTTGTTGACGTGAAATGTAAACTCCTCTGTCGTTGTTCTATGTGTGCGCCGCAGACAGTGGAAGTGAATATCTTTGAGGGAATGGAGTGCCGAGGCTTCCCTGTATTGGTCATCAGTCAGGGCAGGATCGTTCTGGAAGACGGGAAACTCAATGTGACGGAGGGCGCAGGCCGCTTCATCCCTAGAAAAGGCTATCCCGACTATGTCTACAAGAGAATCAAGGCCCGGGGCAGGGTAAGAATATCTGTGTGATTATGAATGCTGACTCACTCAATCCAGGGGTCAAGTAAGATCTAACACACTCACAGGGTTTAAAAGTTTAAAAAGACTAAAGGGTCACTTTCATGATCAAATCTTTTATTTTGCAGATGGCTGATGCCCGTGGTGTTCCTAGAGGAAACTATGATGGCCCCGTCCATGATGTCATCAGTATGACCAAATCTGTACCTCCCACTCCCACCTCTAGGGGGCCCTCATGTCCAGGAAAGAACCCACTCGGACCTTCCAGAAATTTGCACCAATCTGGGTTCACTTTATCTGGTAAGCACTTTTGTTATTGGTTTCTTGCTCCGTCTTACTGTATTTACTGTCGTGACGGTTCATAGAAAACAAGGTTCTGAAAGAAAAAATCGCATTCATTTCCTCCACAGAGGATGTATTTAATCATTTATTCACTTTTTAAATTCCATTTTTATAGTCTTAACTACATATATAGTATTATATTGACTACTACTATTCGAAAGTCATATATATAGTAACATTCCAATAGTTTTGGTTCAAGTTTTTTTTTTTTTTTTTATAAATGAATACTTCTATTTAGCAAAGAATTATGCATTAAATTAATTAAGAGTTGAAGATCTCATCACTGGAATAAATTGGATTTTAAAAGGTATATTAAATATAGAAAACATTATAGAAATGGTTAAATATTATTAACATTTCAAATAACTATTTCACTTTTTTTTCAAATAATTGCAGCCTTGGTGAACATAAAATATTTATTTAAAATAATAATAATAATAATAATAAATAATAATAATTTTCTTATGATCTCAACATAAAAACTTTTTAATTTAAATTAATTTCTGAGATTATGAAAAAAAAGTTTAATAAAGGCTTTTAAAAATCTCAAATTACTTCTTAGCACCGAGGCACAAATTTTGTATTTATAATAATCAGTAGATTTATATTGATTACATCACTCAAAATGCTTCATGAGTTGTTAATCTCCTCATAAAAGATATTAAAGCTACACTGTGTGATTTTTACCTCCATCTAGCGGTGAAAAGGTATATGACCATCCAGTGAATATTAGTTTCAGTTCCTCTCAATTCCGATTTCGTTTCAAATCCTACGGTGGCTAATGTAGTCCAGATTAACATGGGCTTCCAGTTCGACCTCGTCCACATTCGACACGGTGCCATCGAGTGTTAAAACGCGAAAGGCGAAGCTTGAATTAACGGGTATGTCCCTCTTTGGCTAATGTACTTTCAAGATGGAGGGGCAACATGGCGACCGACATTATAACCCCTTACCCGTATGTATTTTCAATGGCATATTATACACTCACAGAATACTTTATTACTTGAACGAATTAAATATACATTAATGAGCACATACATTTTTGAAAGAACTAAGTGTTTTTAGCTAAGAATAAACTAAAAAAGTTACACAGTGTAGCTTTAAGTTCACAGTCCTTGTAATTTAGCATTGCATTGTAATGTATTGTAATATGAAATAATGCTTTATCTTGGACCTTGGTTTGATTCATGGCTTTGAAGATTTTATTGATGATTTTTTTTTAAATATTAAAAAATGAAGAAAAAAATGCTGCTGAAACCCCTCACTGTGTATAATCTTTGAGTCTCTGTAATAAAAGCACGTCTGTTTGAACTTCTCTTGATTTAGGTCACAGTCAACTCTGTGCACTGCACTTAAAACACAACAATGAGTTTCAACCTTTTTCTTTTTTACTCAAAGGCACTCAAAAGGATGACCACATCCCCCGGCGTACGGCACAGAGGATCGTAGCGCCTCCTGGAGGCCGTTCCAACATCACATCCCTCTCATGAACAGGGGATCCGACAGCAACAGTCCCGTCTCCTTCAGCTTCCAGTTTTATATAACCCGTATCATGCAAATATTTAACCCAATAAATCCATACACTCACTATGACCCAATAGGCTATGCAGCAACTCAATATAGCTATCCATGAATTCATATTCACTATGTAATCTGCTCAGACTCACTCATAATGTAGCATGCTCCTCGATCAGAGTCACCCAGATCCATTCTGCTTTAGCGTAGCAATAGCATTGATGGCGTAAAGACGGCTAGTGATTGTTGTGTGTTTGTGAACCACTGAATGGATCTCATTCTAGTGCTGCCTTTAAACCAGTGCTTTCCTCCTGCGACGAGACGTGTAAAGAGCAAGTGTGGCAAAAATGACATACTTCCCCTTTAAGAGGCTGTGCTCTGTCATTGTGCTTTAAAGAAAAATGAGGGTCTTAGTGATATAAGATATTAAAAAAGAGACCGTTATCGTTAGGTTTGTCAATGTTGTATCTAAGAATAGAGCAAAAAACTGGATTGTAGCCTTCTGCGTCTAACCGCATACATGATTTAGTTAGTTTTGAAAAGTAAGATGTCATCGAGCTGAGGCTCATCACACAGATGCAGAAATCAATGCATTTTTTGTATGTTTCTAAGATAACGTTTGGTGCTCTCAATCTATAGTTCAAACACATGCCAATGTGTTACTGTGAGGAACAGTCACTTTTTGAATCCAGATAAAAGTTTTTAATTCTTTTGAGTTTTATATTCCAACAGTCTTTTGTAGTATAACCAGTATTTGCTGGAATCCTCCGTGTTAGATGTACTGTAATTTTCGTGTGATATTTCAGAGTTGAAGATGAAGGTCAGTGAAGCTGAGAGAAAGCGATCAGTGGATTGTCTTTTCTACCACCTTGTTCATTCTGTAAATGTTTTTGTTTGTTTGTTTTTTTCAGTTTTGTGCATGGTTTGCATGTCCTCAATAAAAAAATGGCTAAAGAAAATTGCATTTTCTGATAATTTCACAATAGTGCTTTTGTCATTTTTTTTTAAACGTATAGTTTTTTCATTATGGACACATTTTCCACTTTTTTTTTTCCAGAACTTTTTTTTTTAAAGAAATAAACACTTTTATTCAGCAAGCAAAGATTCATTCAATTGACAAAAGTGACAGTAAAGATATTCATAATGTTAATATTTATAAACCCTTTGCCATCCCAAAAATATATATTTTTAAATATAATAAAATAGACAGCAATTATTTTTAAATTTTAAAATTTGATTTTTTTTTATTTTTTTTACACTGTTTTTATAGTAAACATCTATAAAAATATATGTCGACAGAGGTGGAGAAAATATATGTATCGTACAATCTGACGTTGGGTTTTGACGTTAATCCGACTTTCATTTCCAACCGAAATCATCCCATGACTGACACTACTTTCTACTCAAGGACCTTGAAGAAATGTAGTGGAGTAAAAAGTACGATATTTGTCTTTCAAATGTAGTGAAGTTAAAGTAAAAAGTTTCCAGAAAGAATAATAGTCAAGTACAGATACTCAAAAAGTAAATCTACTCAAGTAAATGTACTTTGTTACTGTCCACCTCTGATGGTCGACCATTGCAAATATCATTTATTACCATTATGCAAAAGAAAAAAAATCTGCTGTTGCATTTCCATAACATTCCAAAAGAAAATAAGCTACATAGAGACAGTCAAATTTACATTCACTCTCTAATTTTCACTCTTGAAAAAATAAAAAAAGTCGACGAGACCATTTATGCCACACAGTAAAGCAACAATCTCAAACTCCATTGTTGACTTCCTCTTACAGGATCACGTTTCAGGCTGAATAACGAGGCTTAAAACATCTGATTATAGTCACAAATGAATACATTCACACTATATAGCTGATAACAAAAGTTGCATAGAGTACCTTTGTTTACGCATTACTAAAGTTTGCAAAGTCATGATCACCAAAGGTTAAAGCTCAGGCGAGAGGGGTCGAGTGTCTGATTTCTCCAGAAACATGTCGACGCTGGGGTTGATGGAGCAGGACAGGTGGAGATGTCATCAGAGCTTTATTAAGGACACTGTTCACCCGCTTTACCACAAAGACACACGAACAACAAGCATTTGATGCTCAAACACCATGTTGTATTGTCAGCTGCAATTGTAACAGTTTTGAATGTTCTCAAACTTTGTATCAATTAGTAATTTATCCGATATAGTACCAATTCAAAAGATTGGGGTCAGTGCAGTTTTTTTTATATATAAATAAATACTTTTATGTAGCAAGGATGCATTAAAATGATCGTTGTGTGTGTGTGTGTGTGTGTGTGAACATTTTGAAAGAAATAAGCAGTAGCCTAGAACTGTTTTCAACATTGATAATACTAAGAAATGTTTCTTTAGCAGCAAATCATCATATTAGAATGATTTCTGAATGACACTGGAGTAATGATGCTAAAAATACAGCTTTGCATCACATGAATAAATTGCATTTTAAAATATATTCAAATAGAAAACATTTTAAATTGTAAAAATCCTACTACAAAATATGGATTTTGCTGTATTTTTGATAAAATAAATGCAGCTTTGGTGAGCATTAGAGCCTTCTTTCAAAACCAAAAAATCTTACCGATCTAAAACTTTTGATGTATAGTCCTCTGAGCTCCTGCTGAGTGTCTTGAGTTATTCCGTGTACACAGACACCTTCTCTGCTAAAATATGCAGTGGACATCTTTTACATGTATTGGAGAAATACGGGAACATCTTTTCCGTGAACTTGTGCTTATACTTGTACAGCAGAGAGTTGTCGCCGGCATCTGAGAACATCACTCTGCCTCCCTCCCAGTCGAGCTGAACTCGTATCTTCTGAGGTTTCTTCTTGAGCGTCAGAGGAGTGTTGGTGGCGGCGCGGGCGCGATACTCTCCCCCGTACAGGCAGATGATCCACATGCCGCGATCAGGGCTCGGGGGAAACCACTCTTTCCGCTGCACGCTCTCTCTCACCACTCCCAGGGCCCATTCGCTGCAGTCTCCCACCTCCACGTCCCAGCTGTGGCGACCAGAGCTGAAGCCCTCAGAGCCCAGGACACACTCGTAGAAGCAGAAGCGCTCGGGGTTGTCCGGGACCTGCTGGTCTTCTTCGCTGTAGCGGATGGTGGTGAGGTCGTCGGACAGAATGACGCAGATGTCTGCGGTGTTGGGATCAAGAATCACGGGAGCTGAAGGTTTGAGATGTATTCAGAGTTTAGTCGTGATTAAACTAGATATTCATAAACAAAACAAAAAAATTGAGTTTGTGAAATAAGCAGTACTGGTTAAAACATAAAATCTTAGTTAATTTTTTTTAAGGGAGACATTTATTTTATTTTATATCATATATATATATATACAGTATATACTAAATCAGATTTACTCACTTTACCACCTCCTTGTAGTTCAGTAACCAAGTTGAGATGCTTGTAATATCTAAATATTTAACCAGATTACTTGTATTTTATTTTGTTTCATAGCCTATATTACAGATTTACCTGCCCCTAAAGAGTAAGACTGTTCTGATGACTTCTTGTAGTTCTGTAACAGAAAGATCTAAATATTTTTACTTCGAGCTCATTATTTTTTATTTTATTTTATAAATTACAGATTTATCAACCCTATAGTAAAGGCTTAAAGCTGATGACTTATTGATGGCCTCCGATGCAGGATGGTTATTAATACTGATTCTGCTTGATCTCAGCGCTGCTTTTGATACTATTGATCATAGCATCTTACTCTCGCGCTTAGAGTCTGTCTTTGGTGTATCTGACACTGCTTTGAGTTGGTTTAAGTCTTATTTCTTAGATCGCAAACAATTCGTTGTGCTAGGTGGCTGCAGATCTGACGTTGGCATGGTAAAATTTGGTGTTCCTCAGGGTTCAATTTTGGGTCCCTTACTTTTCACTCTTTATATCTTTCCTCTTGGCCAGCTTTTGAGGTCTCTGGATCTTGATTTTCATTTTTATGCGGACGACACCCAGATATATGTTCACTCAAAATCTGATGTAAATGTGGCCGTATCACATCTTTCTAACTATCACAGTTATTAAAAATTGGATGTCTGCAAACTTTTTATGTTTAAATAGCGACAAGACTGAGGTGATGCTTATTGGTTCGCCTCACCAATTACGCAGAGTACAACCTGTATCGTTACATGTGGATGGCTCGGTAATTCAGTTCCAATCTAAATTAAAAAACTTGGGAGTAATTTTCGATCCTAATCTTACATTTGATCTTCACGTACGTAATACTGTCAAAGTTTCTTTTTTTCATCTTAGAAACATATCCAGATTACGGCCCATGCTGTCTTTTCCTGTAGCAGAAAAATTAATTAACACTCTGGTTTTTTCTAGAATTGACTACTGCAATGCCTTGCTAGCAGGAGCATCAAAAACTATTCTGAACAAACTCCAGTGGGTACAAAACTCTGCCGCACGTATTCTGACCAGGACAAGACAAAGGGATCACATAAAACCTATTTTAGAGACCTTGCATTGGTTACCTGTTAAATCTCGTGTTGATTTTAAAATTCTTATGTTGACATATAAGGCATTGAATGGACTCGCTCCGCAATATCTTGCCGAGCTTTTAGTGCCCTATATTCCAACACGTAATCTCCGCTCGACTGATGCAGGTCTCTTAGTTGTCCCGGTAACGAACAAAAAAACAATGGGTGATAGGGCGTTCGCTTCAGTTGCCCCAAAGTTATGGAACTCCTTGCCTTCTAAAATAAGATGTGCTCCATCTTTGAAAAGGTTTAAATCATCCCTTAAAACTCATTATTTTACGGAAGCATTTGGATAAAGGTGAAATTGTGGTTGTTAATGAGATGTATCTTATGGTTTTCTCTGTCTTTTATTTAAATTGTTTTTAGGTTTCATTTTTGTGCGTAACACTTTGCTTGTATTATTGCCTTTTTTTTATGTGTTTTTCTTAATTGTGCTTACGTAAAGCGCTCTGAGAATTAACTTTTAAAAGCGCTATATAAAATAAAGTTATTATTATTATTATTATTAGTTCTGTAACAGAAGGATCTAAATATTTAATAACTAGATAATTTTATTTTTACTTTGTAAATCTATAATTTGTTATAAAAACATACAGTATAATAGAGTAAACCTATAGAGAGAGTAAAGATGTAAGCAAGTCTGATGACTTCTTGTAGTTCTGTAACCAAGTTGATTTGCTTAAAAATCTAAATATTTAACCAAAGAAATCATAAATTTCAGATACCTGCCCCCCCCCTACCCCCCCTAAAGAGTGAGTAAAGACGGTTCTGATGACTTCTTGTAGTTCTGTAACAGAAAGATCTAAATATTTAACCAAAAAATTTGACTGAGTTTATTATTTTTATTTTATATACTAAATTACAGATTTACCAACCCCTAAAGAGTGAGTAAATATAAACAAGTCTGATGACTTCTTGTAGTTCTGTAACAGGGAGATCAGAGTTTTCAAAAAATGTGCTGTTGATCTATATGCTTGTAATATCTAAATAAATAATAAAAAATAAAAAAATCTATTTAATTTTTATTAATTATAAATAAATAAAAAAATTACAGATCTACTCGCCCCTAAACGGTGCGTAAATACCAAAAAACTGGGATTGTTCTTGTTACATGTCACTCTAATGGTGTGTTCACACCGAACGCGAATTTAATCGTTTGCGCGAGTAGATTACATACAAAGTCAATGCAAAGACGCGAATAGACCAGTAACGTGCGGTGAGTTCTTGTCATGGGTAGGCAGTGACCTATCAATTAGGCATAGCCTATATGTTCATATATTCATTCAGTTAATATAGCAACCCAAGTTCATATTAGGCATCATCACATCGCTGCCTGCATACAGCAAAGTCAGTATGTGAGGTTAATGCACAATCAAATCTAATAATCAAAATAATGGACACATATCTTATGACTTAGGCTATACAACAAACAAATGTTTTGTGTGGGACACAGAGGGAGGCGGCGCGGTGTCAGCGAACTGACAAGCAGCCTAGTCACTCCTTCAAAATGCGCAAACGCGCACAGACAGACACACTCACACACACACACACACACACACACACACACACACACACACACACACGCACTATTGGTCTGGTGACGGCGCACCAGGATTTGAATAGGCTACGCTACGGTCATTAAACATTGTGTCAGCAGTACAGCTTTAAAGTACAAAAACAGCTTATTCGCTCCTACAAACTGCGCTAGGGACACACACCGACACGCAATGAGCGTCTGGCGACGGCGCACCAGGATTAAAAAAAGACCAAATAGCATTTTTAACCCTTACGAAAAATGAAATTACGTTTTAAAGGGGTGCTTACTTTTTTTACTCTTTTTTTCTTCATAGGACAATGTTGAAAATCTTTTTAAGTAATACATATCCATAATATCCAAATATCCAACGGTTCACAGCCGTCGAACTAGGTTGACAGCATCGCCGGCGCCACTAGATGCCAGTAGCGGGAAGCGTGGAATGAGTGAGAGCGAGTGGATCACATGACATGAAGCACGCTCGGTCTCTGCCTCAATGTTGATCATTCAAGACAGCATGAGAACTGACTGCGCATGCGCAAGTCTACATAAACTACGGTCTATGGACCAAAGAGGCACTGCTCACCTCTGCCTCAATAGAGAGCCTAAGTCCCTCCCCTTCCGGTCGACCACCATGGGACCTTAATTCGGAAAAAAATTGTATGGTAGTCAATGGCGAGAGACAACAAATATTTTGATCTCGTTTGAATTGTGCCCTGAATTACACATATGATGTTTATCAATTTAAAAGATACATTTTAAAGTCAAGATCGTCGCAGTTTGATGTAAAACTGTTGAGGTATAAGACTGAGAAGATACGTAATTACAAAGACTACAAACCCAAAAGGCGCACATTTTCTCTCAATGAATGAAGATAACTTTACTGAAGCTAACGTCTGTCATTTTTCTATATTCTTACGTTATAATCGTAACATTACGCCGTCATGCCTGAGTGTTTTGTTCCAGACTGCACACACAAGAGCAACGGATCTTGCTCGTTGTTTCACTTCCCGGGAGATGTAGTTCATTGAGCGATTTTACATAAAACTAAATGTTACTCTTCTGTTTTATGACAAACTGCGACTTTCTTGACTTTCGTAATTATCTTTTAAATTAACAAACATCATATGTGTAATTCAGGGCACAGTTCAGACGGAATAAAAAGATAACTTGCCTCTCGCCATTGACTACCATACATATTTTTTCCGAAATAAGGTCCCGTGAGCCGGAAGCGGAGGGGCGGGACTTAGGCTCTCTATGGCCATGGACTTGAATTTCCTGCTTGAAACAATGGTTTTTAGGAGCAAAAATGGCAAAAGGAGTATATTATATGTGTATTCCTGAAAAAAAATTGTTACAAAAATTAATATTTGGAATAAAATAAATGCAATTATTAATGTGGTGAATTAATAAAGCTCTTGGAATTAATACATGTAATGTCAACATTTCCTTTGGTGAGGCACTGCCTACCCTGACCGCACGTCCCTGGAATAGACGCATCATTCGCGCCGGGCGTTGCGAATGACGCGAATTGGGCGACGCGTTTTGCCGCGAACGTCTTCCGTGCAAAATGAAAAATTTGAACTCGAGCGGAAGATTCGCATGACGCTTTGTTGCGCCAGCCAATCAATCAATGAAGAGCATCCATGAAATCCTGTCAGCGACCTATGTCAGCGACCCTAGCTAGCAGGTCAAACTGGGCAACCGTCATTCTCAAATAGCGCTGGAAGCGGCTGTCATCCAGGCGCAGTTCCTGAAGAAGACTGTGAAATTCACCGAGTTGAGTTCGCCTCTGGATGGTGCTGTGAACCCAGACACGTCGGCGTTTGGCTTTCCTCCGTATTTGGGACTTCCACAACAAGTACAGAGCAGCAATAACTTTTATTTCAGACATGTCGGAAACGTATGCCAGAAAGAAATTGTGTTGTTTTTTTATTCGCGAGTGACACGGACGCGCGAATGGGTTCAAAATGTTCAAGCGTCTAACTAGACGCGATAGACGCGTATTTGACGCTATATTCGCGTTCGGTGTGAACACACCATAACAGTCTCTCTCTCTCTCTGTCCAATCTGTGCAGGTCAAACAGTCTGTGAGACTAGGGGTATAGCAATAATTTTAACCTATTTTTAATCATTCCTATGCCCTAATTGCTATATCATGGCTTTCTGAGCACAAGCACAACAGACGAGTTTCCATGTTGTTAATAGTGCGAGAGATGTGGTCTGTTTGCTCTTACTGTATGTGACATCGTTCTGCATCTTCTCCCACACTCTGAACGTGAGTGAGCCGATGTGTTTGGCCACATCAATTAAAGTTCCTGAGATTTCCTCTGGATCCTGCACAGTGCAGTCCATCCTGAGACAGAGAGAGAGAGAGAGAGAGAAGCTTCGTCAGAGTAACTGTGTGAGGTTCATCTGAAATTGACTCATTCAACAAACTCAAATTAATATTTCATGTTGATTTGGTTTTATTTAGTGAGCAATCTTGTAAAAATCAGGCTGCTAAACTGATAACCCTTTCTGGGCTTATTTTGTAATATTGATGAGCTGTGGAACTGTAAAATCACCTTTAAAGCTACACTGTGTAACTTTTTTAGTTTATTCTTAGCTAAAAACACTTAGTTCTTTCAAAAATGTATGTGCTCATTAATGTATATTTACTTCGTTCAAGTAATAAAGTATTCTCGTGAGTGTATAATATGCCATTGAAAATACATACGGGTAAGGGGTTATAATGTCGGTCGCCATGTTGCCCCTCCATCTTGAAAGTACATTAGCCAAAGAGGGACATACCCGTTAATTCAAGCTTCGCCTTTCGCGTTTTAACACTCGATGGCACCGTGTCGAATGTGGACGAGGTCGAACTGGAAGCCATGTTAATCTTGGACTACATTGGCCACCGTAGGAGTTAAAACGAAATCGGAATTGAGAAGAACAGAAACTAATATTCACTGGATGGTCATATACCTTTTCACCGCTAGATGGAGGTAAAAATCACACAGTGTAGCTTTAATTTACACTGTGTAACACAAATATAAAAAATATATACTTCCATACAACTACCGTTCTGATGTATTCTTGTAGTTCTGTAACAGAAAGATCAGAGTTTTCAGAAAATCTGCTGCTCTAGTTTTTCTCTAGTAAATGCATTTAATTTAACAAAAGGAATATTATGTTTCTTTTTATTTAAACTATTAAAAAAGAAAATATTCTTGATATTTTTCACTACCTTCAAGAATGCCATATCATCAGCGCTCATGGCCTCTTCTGATGAACTAATGGCTTCTCTTAATGTCATGATCTCATCTGTTAGTGTGTCCATCTTGTCCTTCATCTTCTGGCTC